>ONZH01029424.1:0-17039 GCA_900303285.1 Rhinella marina
TGCTATCGACATGTAAGGGCCCCACGTGATGCTGGGTGTACTGTAGAGTCTCCTGGCTTGTGATTGGCTTTGTTTATAGGCGCCAAAAAAGCACGATGCGGAAGTTGCCATTTCCTCGAGTATGGCGAGATACTCGTCCGAGCAGCGAGCACTTACGAGTACCCTAATACTCGAACGAGCACCAAGCTCGGACGAGTATGCTCGCTCATCTCTAGTGATAACTAAATGGCTCAGGGAACAAAACATAGAGATTTTGGGTCCATGGCCTGGAAACTCCCCAGATCTTAATCCCATTGAGAACTTGTGGTCAATCATCAAGAGACGGGTGGACAAACAAAAACCTAAAAATTCTGACAAAATGCAAGCATTGATTGTGCAAGAATGGACTGCTATCAGTCAGGATTTGGTCCAGAAGTTGATTGAGAGCATGCCAGGGAGAATTGCAGAGGTCCTGAAGAAGAAGGGTCAACACTGCAAATATTGACTTGCTGCATTAACTCATTCTAACTGTCAATATAAGCTTTTGTTACTCATAATATGATTGCAATTATATTTCTGTATGTGATAAAAACATCTGACAAACACACATAAAAACCAGAGGGCAGCAGATCATGTGAAAATATAATATTTGTGTCATTCTCAAAACTTTTGGCCATGACTGTACAGTACAGACCAAAAGTTTGGACACACCTCATTCAAAGAGTTTTCGGGTTTTTTTATGACTATGAAAATTGTAGATTCACACTGAAGGCATCAAAACTATAAATTAACACATGTGGAATTATATACTTAACAAAAAAGTGTGAAACAACTGAAAATATGTCTTATATTCTAGGTTCTTCAAAGTAGCCACCTTTTTCTTTGATTACTGCTTTGCACACTCATGGCATTCTCTTGATGAGCTTCCAGAGGTAGTCACCTGAAATGGTTTTCACTTCACAGGTGTGCCCTGTCAGGTTTAATAAGTGGGATTTCTTGCCTTATAAATGGGGTTGGGACCATGAGTTGTGTTGGGCAGAAGTCAGGTGGATACACAGCTGATAGTCCTACTGAATAGACTGTTAGAATTTGTATTATGGCAAGAAAAAAGCAGCTAAGTTAAAGAAAATGAGTGGCCATCATTACTTTAAGAAATGAAGGTCAGTCAGTCCGAAAAATTGGGAAAACTTTGAAAGTGTCCCCAAGTGCAGTCGCAAAAACCATGAAGCGCTACAAAGAAACTGTCTCACATGAGGACCGCCCCAGGAAAGGAAGACCAAGAGTCACCTCTGCTGCAGAGGTTAAGTTCATCCGAGTCACCAACCTCAGAAATCGCAGGTTAACAGCAGCTCAGATTAGAGACCAGGTCAATGCCACACAGAGTTCTAGCAGCAGACACATCTCTACAACAACTGTTAAGAGGAGACTGTGTGCAGCAGGCCTTCATGGTAAAATAGCTGCTAGGAAACCACTGCTAAGGACAGGCAACAAGCAGAAGAGACTTGTTTGGGCTAAAGAACACAAGGAATGGACATTAGACCAGTGGAAATCTGTGCTTTGGTCTAATGAGTCCAAATTTGAGATCTTTGGATCCAACCACCGTGTCTTTGTGCGACGCAGAAAAGGTGAACGGATGGACTCTACATGCCTGGTTCCCACTGTGAAGCATGGAGGAGGAGGTGTCATGATGTGGGGGTGCTTTGCTGGTGACACTGTTGGGGATTTATTCAAAATTGAAGGCATACTGAACCAGCATGGCTACCACAGCATCTTGCACCAGCATGCTATTCCATCCAGTTTGCGTTTAGTTGGACCATCATTTATTTATCAACAGGACAATGACCCCAAACACACCTCCAGGCTGTGTAAGGGCCATTTGACCAAGAAGGAGAGTGATGGGGTGCTACGCCAGATGACCTGGCCTCCACAGTCACCAGACCTGAATCCAATCGAGATGGTTTGGGGTGAGCTGGACCGCAGAGTGAAGGCAAAAGGGCCAATAAGTGCTAAGCATCTCTGGGAACTCCTTCAAGACTGTTGGAATACCATTTCAGGTGACTACCTCTTGAAGCTCATCAAGAGAATGCCAAGAGTGTGCAAAGCAGTAATCAAAGCAAAAGGTGGCTACTTTGAAGAACCTAGAATACAAGACATATTTTCAGTTGTTTCACACTTTTTTGTTAAGTATATAATTCCACATGTGTTAATTCATAGTTTTGATGCCTTCAGTGTGAATCTACAATTTTCATAGTCATGAAAATACAGAAAACTCTTTGAATGAGAAGGTGTGTCCAAACATTTGGTCTGTACTGTATATATTTTATGTAATGGGTTTTTCAACACTGGACACCCCCTTAAAGCCCACTTAACACAGCTTAACCCCTTTCAGACATCCACCATATGTGTGTATCAGTTGTCAGATCTTAAGAGATGGTGCCCACTCAGGAGTTGAGCTTGCACCATAGCCAACGGGTGCCTGCTGTTTTACACAGCAGACATCCGCCAGTAGGGTCCTTGATTTTTCCTGATGGCTGGAGGACTCACAGAAGGGCATCATGAACAACCTCTAACCCTTGGACCGCAAGTTAGGCACAGTTGCTGCAGAGGATGTGGATGAGTAATAGTACCCACTGCCCATACCACAATGTCTCTATGACAAGGATGAATTTTCTGCAACTCAGGGGCAAAACATTGTGATTGGGACACCCGCAAAAACACTCCTCCGACACCATGTCTGATACTATAATGGTTAATAACTTGGCACAAGAATAAGGCTACTTTCACACTTTTAGAGACAGGGTCCAGCAGGCTGTTCTGGCAGGCAACAGCCTGCTGGATCCGTGCTAACGCTTTCCCACCGTGCCACCGGAACCCACTCCGTAGTCACGAATCAGCGGGTGTGGACCCACTGTGCCTCATGCCCTACCTCCTCTAAGGGCGTTGTCTGTCAAACCCCTCGACCTTCTCAATACCCTGATGGTGGGGATAGACTTTCTAAGGGGCACACCAGGTCGCTACCTCTTGAGGAGGGTTAGAACACGAGGCAGCTGGTCCAGGAGGACCAGGAGATACCTGCGAAGGTATCAGAGGTACAGCGGTGGTCAGAGGGCCGGGTCGTTACCAGGAGAGACAACGCAGGACCGAAGGATGAGGCAGAGGCGAAGTCAGACAGGCTAACGGTCAGGGCAGGCGGCACAGGAACAAGTCAGGCAATCCGGGTCGGCAACGAGAAGGTCAATGCAGGCAGGCAGGGAGGGATCAGGCAGGTAGCAGAGTCCGGTAAGACAAGCGGGAGTCAGAACGCAGGAACACAAACAGCAACTAGCACAACCTAAGGCAAGACCAAAAGGACCTTGACACTGAGGCATCCGGGAAGAGGTCTGAGCAACTTAAATAGGGCCAGGGTTGGTCAACAAGGTCAAATGATCAACCCACATGATCTAACATGGTCACATGATCAAACCTGCTCCAGCCCAGAGGGAGTGATGCAAGGAACAAGGATGTTGTAGCCAGGGCTGAATGGAAACTCTAGAGCGCATCACAGAGCAACAGCACTTACACAGACAGAGCCCAGGACTGCAGCGTTGAACAGGAAACACAAGCAGCAGATCACCGCTGGACACGAAGCCCAGGACGGCGGCGGTAAGCAGGGGTACAGCGGCGCACAGCAGCCGCTGTTACATCCGGCATGCTGCATTATAGTGAATAGGGCCGGAGTGGACTTCCAGCTGCATGGTGTGCTAGCGTTAGCACGGACCTGGCAGGCTGTTCCCTCCCCGGAAAAGCCTGCCGGACACTGCTACCACAAGTGTGAAAGTAGACTAAGTCCAATCACCAAAAATGTCTTTTTTAATTTCTCAAAAATTTGAGTCCTAGATACAATACTTTCTGAACTTCAACTTTTTTGGTTGGAAGGAGATATGTTCTTACTAATTCTCACTATTGTGTATGTGGAGAAGGTACATGACAGCCCACAACCCACATTTCCCCCATGAACCATGCAGTAGTTTCCAGCTAGAGCTTCACATCATGTAGTACCTGCTCTTTATTACTGAAACAATGGCTTTTATATCCATGCAATAAGCTGATAAACCACTCAGCATTGTCCAAATTGGCTGAATGCCTCCTCATCCTACTCATGCCAAATCCCCAGTTTACAACCAGCTCCATGGTAGTATGACAAAAGAAGCCTTCCACGAGAAGTGAGGATGCTATTGCACATTAATATTTTATGTCTAGAAGATGTAAAGAATTTTTTTTGTCATATCATTATCTACTGAATATTTTCATGCCAACTCCTTGCTACACGAACAATTCACAACTGACTGGCTCCAGATCAATGGTCCAAGTTAATCCAACTTTTCTTTTGTTTCATTAGTGGACAGAACATTGACTAGAGAAAATGAAAAACACATTGTCTTATAATTTATTTCATTTTTACCAGATATGGGTTGTGTCATCAAAAATGTAATACTTCATGTTGTTAGGGTTCCTTCACACACCGGTTTTTCCCTGGTATTTTTTTCCCCAAAAAATTGCCTTAAAAATGCCTGACTTAGGCCCCATTCAGACGACAGTGTTTCACTGTACAGCGGCGGCCTCAGGAAGTGCCTGGCGTCATAGCAACCAATTACGCCGTGCGCTCCCGTCCTCTGGGGCAGCACAGGCCGGGCTTTCACGGCCCGTATACGGTCGCGAAACACGGTCGTCTGAATGGGGCCTAATCAGTGTTTTTTTTTCTTTGTAGCATTTTCTATAGGCATTTTTGAGATGTTTTTGCCTTTATAGTTTCATCATCTGAAATTTTTGCATGCCTGGCGTTTTTTAGAGGAAATTTCATGCATATATGCCACTTACCATAAAACACACCAAAAAAAAACTTGCACATGCTTTTTTATGCAGCCAAAATAACAAATGGATGTCTATGGATGAAAAATGCCAGGCAATAGAGGAAAAAAACACCACACCCAGAGTATGCATTGTTTTAAAAAAAAATAAATGGTATTTACCCCTTCCCCCCCCAAAAAAAAAAAAAAGAAAAAGAAAATGCACCTCAAAAGTGAAAAAATACTATTACAAAAAACAACTGTTTGTCCTGCATTTTGTATTTCCTTTAGACTTCCATGCAATGTCTGGAACTGGCATTTGCTGGCGTTTTTTAGCTAAAATCATGGTTAAAAAAACACCAGCAAAAAAGCACAAAAACCCTAGTTGTGGCAACAGCCATGAAGAGACTTTGGGGTAACATGTACAGGTCTTTCTCCAAAGTGAAAGCAGCACATAGGCCTAGACTTGTGCAGTTTTCACAGCTTCCTAAGTAATGAACAACAAGGAAGAGGCATCTCCAACTCAGTAGCAATAGGAGGGCAATACGGCCTTCAGTTTGCTGTTATAGAGGGCCACCCTTTTATCGATGGAGAAAAGAAGTCACTGGCCTCATGGCTGGCAGAGTGGTAGTGAGCCCATTGTCCTTCCTGTATAGAAGTATAGGTATATGAAGAAAACTTTTCAGGGCATCCACAGGTGAGATCAGGTAGAGCCTACTGGGTTGACAATATGTAAGACAAGATCGTGAGGGTGCCACAAGCACCATGGCATGGTGAGCTCACACATGGAGAGAAACAATCTGTGCTGCATGTCCCCTGAATGAGCACGGCCTAGGCAGTCATCAAAGCTGGCAACTGAACGATGGCTGCCTGTGAGGCAGGTTGTGGTAGGTGGGCAGGCTGCAAGACTGGGACCTGATGGAAGCAGCTCTCGGCTCAGAGACTGGAGCGTTGTTACTTCTGGTTTCTTCATGCTGCATTTCTGGAAGCTCAGCCATCTCTTAGGATTAAAGACCCATGTAGTAAGAAGCCATAGTATGGCACATATAACCTTCTGTGGGCCCATACTATACTTCCCGGGGCTTCTGATCTTACACAGAGGCAGCAACGTTTTTCACAATCCCATATAGATCTATGAGCTAAAAACTTGCCGTGCACCATGGAGTGCCTACAGGTCAATGATATTGACCATTAGGAACTAGGGTTAGGGAAGACGGGTTAGGCCTCTCCAGGCACTGTGCACCCTGTCAGGGAGAGCGGTGGAGCAGGGTTGGCCACCACAATGGCTAAAACCACCCTCATAGCCACTGCTCCCATGGTCTTCAGCCCCTGCGTGCTCTCCATCAGTGGGTCGGCATGATGCAGATGTCATAGAGCATTCAAAATGTTTGGTATAGAAAAGAAAGAAAAAGAAATAAGGACCTTATTTTTTCTTCAAATGACTCTCCACGAGGTCTTGGAGCTCAGCCCCTCTGCTCTTTGATATAGGAATCATTAGTCGGTGCAGTCAGCCATATCATCACATTGATTCATCCTTTAAGAGTGAAGACATCTTACTATATTTGTCTTAAATTCTATAGTTCCATGTGGCAACCATCCAGCAGTCCTAATAATGAATATCTATGCAGTGCTCTTACACAAAAGCTATATTTTGGAGCCAGAAGTTGCTGTGCCGTATACCAGTGGTCCCCAACCTTTTTTGCACCGAGGCCCGGTTTCTCGGTAGACCATTTCCCCAGGGCCCGGGGTGGGGGGCGCTAACTGATTCACGGAAGGTGCTTATTAATATATATAAATATATTAAAATATATTATAAAATGCCCCTTTACAGAGCCCCCCATATAAAATACCTCTTCTTTGAGGCCACAGTAGATGCCCCCAACAATGTACCAGTGAAAAGTGCCCCCATAGATGCCCCCAATAATGTACTATTAAGAAGTGCCCCCATAGATGCCCCCACAGTGTCCCCCAATAATGTACCAGTTAGAAGTGCCCCCATAGATGCCCCCCAATAATATACCAATAAGAAGTGCCCCCATAGATGCCCCCCAATAATATACCAATAAGTGCCCCCATAGATGCCCCCAATAATATACCAATAAGTGCCCCCATAGATGCCCCACAGTATCCCCCAATGATGTACCAGTTAGAAGTGCCCCCATAGATGCCCCCCAATAATATATCAATAAGAAGGACCCCCATAGATGCCCCAATCAATATGCCAATAGAAGGGCCCCCATAGATGCCCCCAATAATATTCAATAAGAAGGGCCCCCAATAATATTCCAATAAGAAGGGCCCCCATAGATGCCCCCAATAATATTCCAATAAGAAGGACCCCCATAGATGCCCCCAATAATATTCCAATAAGAAGGGCCCCATATATGCCCTCCAAAAATATGGTAATAAAATGTGTCCCCCATAAATACCCCCTCAATAATATAAGAAGTGCCCCCACAGTGCCAGTAAGAAGTTCAGTGTTGTACAATTAAAAAAAAAACAAACACTTATACTTACCTCCATGGAGCTGGTAGCGATGCGATGCAGGCCTCTTCCGGCCTGTGTCCTGCTCTGTACGGCTCAGGCAGTGCGATGATGTCATCGCGCCGCCTAAGCTGGCCTCTGATAGGCTGCAGGCCTAGTGCCTGTAGCCTATCAGAGGAACGGGCAGGGGAGACGCCTCTCCCCCCCCTGCCGCAGCACAGGCATCCGTATCGCCGTCCTGAGGACGGCGATACAGATGACTATGGAGATGAGCGCTTCTACAATGGAAGCGCTCATCTCCTTGTCCCCTGCCACCGCGGCCCGGCAGACATCGATTCAGGGACCGGTCCTGGGCCGCGGCCTGGTGGTTGGGGACCCCTGCCGTATACTGTATGTGGACAGGGTCTTAAAGGCTACGTACACCTCTGGGGGCATTTTTTTTTATTATTGTACTGAACTCATTTTGAGCTAAAAAATATTTTTTTAAATTGGTCTTTATTAAAAAATATGGTGTCCTTTTTTTCTGTACAGAGCTGAGATGCTCTTAAATACAATTTAAAAAATACACCAACAAACACTGCACATACTTTTTTTATGCAGCCAAAATAACAAATGGATGTCTATGGGCGAAAAATGTGACGCAATAAAGGTAAAAAACACCATGCCTGTCTGTGATTGGATGATGATGATGATGTCACAGCATAAGGGCAGTGATGGTACACAGTCTTTTCTGTATTTTCCGTCAGACCAAGAGCTGACAGACTACTTATCTTTGCTCTCTGACATTATAAACACTCATTATAGCTCAGTTATTATCTTACTGATAAGAATGTGGCTTATATACGTGTTTATGACCTCTTAGTAGGTTAGAGATAAGGGTTATTAGATGACCGGCACAAAGTGAAAGTGAAAGTACCAGTCACACAGCTAGAAAAACAGTTAAAGGGGTTGTCCAAGTTATTTTTTTGTTCTTTATATGTTTCTAACTTGTCAGGTATAAACTTTCCCATATACTTTGTGTTTCTATAGCTGCTGGTTTCTCAGAGTTGACTGAGGGTCACATGACCTGTGATGTCACCTTATCTCCCTGGTCTGTGATGTTTCGTGTACAAGCCTCAGAGTTCAGATAACAGTCTGTACACGAGACGTCACTGGCCACGCCCCCTTTCTTTGCCGGCTCCTGCTATCTGCTCTCTCCCTGGATTCCTTCAGATAAAACATTAACCCCTTCAGCCAGAACACACTGAGGGCTCAAGGCTTTACAACAAATAGTAGCTGCAGCAGTGCGAGGAGATAAATGTTGGGCAAGGAGCTATAGAGGAATTGTACAAGAACAGGTAGGGAGAATTTCCTGTGTTTATCAGCAGTGTCATTGTACAGCTGGGACTTGTAGTCCTACACAAACAACATGCTGCTGAGTATCCCAGCAGGCAGACATGTACTCACAGCACTTATATTCACTGCCTTTGCAGAGAAGGGGGGAGGGGCAGAGATTGTTATTACTGCATGTAAACAAAGGCCAGAAGAGAACCAGGGAAATGAGGAAATATAGATTTTTTTTGCCTAAAACTTGCTGAACTTAGTTATATATTGCTACCCATCAGATTTACATTGCTATATATTTTTTTTCCATAACTTGGACAACCCCTTTTACCCTTTGTGCCAGAAAAGTTCAATATTTTTAATAAAGGCCAATTGAAAAAATGATTTTTACCCAAAAATGAGTAAAATGCAATCATAAAAAAACATTGCCTTCGAAGGTGTACATAGCCTTTAAGGCTTTATCTAATCTTATAGAAAAGCCGATGACAAAGACATCATCCACTGGCCAAAAACATCATGACGGATCCTTTAAACAGGAAGAATAAGAACAGCTGATGGGGTTGTGCACTTTGGTTTATGGAAATGAATAAGATCAGTCAACAGATCTGTTGTGCAACTGCAGAGTGACCAGGGCATCATAACTGGGACTCAAGCCTTAGCCTTCGTTGGTTTCATCAGGTTATTAACTCCTCTGGGACCCGCTCCTATCTCCAAATGGGGCTCCAAAAGTATAGAACAGTGCACTGTGCACTCACTTCTATCAGAGCTCCCATAGAAGTGATTGGAGAGCACGCTGCGCATGCACAGCCACCTCTTTACCGCCATGGGACTGCAGGAAATAACAGAGCCAGCACTTGACCATTTTCAGAACTCCTATAGAAGTGAATGGAGGGTGGCTGTGCTTATGCGGTACACTCTCCTTCACTTAGGGGGGCCCTTTCTGAAGAGAGGAGCGGGTTCCAGAGATGGGACCAGCACCTCTCTGATACTGGTGGCATATCCTTTCCTATGTCTGATACGTTCACACTTAGCGGAAAGGCTGCAGATTTCCCACCATGGATTTGCGTCCTTCAAATCCGCAGCGTTGTACAACAGCAGAAAAGCGGATTCTAAGAAACCTCTTCCCTGTGCAGCATAAATTGACTTCTAGTGGGGATTTTAAATCTGCAGCATGTTAATTTATGCTGCAGACCTCCACTGCGCATTTCACGCTTTGCAATTCAGGGTTAAAAATGTGGCAAATTTGCACCCAAATCTGCATGTCACCCAAGTAGATTTTGCACACCGGCCGTGTGCACCCCGCGCCACAGATGCAAGTGAATCGGTCCGTAATCCGAAAGGTCAGTGAGGAACGGAGGCATGGAACCCCAAGGATTGCTTCAGTGGGGTTTCTGTCCGTGCATCTGCACTGCAAAAAAGTAGTACTTTTTTGCGGTGCTGACCATCGGATGCAGATCGAGGACCCCTACTGTCGGTGCCCGTGCATTGCGGACCGCAATTTGGGGTCTGCAGCACGGGCCTGGCCAGCGCGCGTTTGTGCGCATGACACCTTAATGTGGACTTTTCTGTGGAAAGCAGTAAAGCAGCACAGCAAAATCCACCTGCACATGGGGTGGATTTTCCACACTGCAGGTCGATTCCCACTGTCTTTTTTTTTTTCACACCGTGTGGAAGAGATAATAAATCTCAACCACTTTGTTGGTACTGTAGATCACTTTGGATTTTCCATGCCCAATTCTACTGTGGAAAACCTGCAGCATTTATGCCATGTGCCTAAAGGTTGCATGAAAATTCACATTCAATCTGACAAAAAAAAAAAATCAAACCGGACAAAAAAATGCACATGAATCTGCACTATTAATTGCATTTTCAGTGCCTTTTTTGCATGTTTTTATGCGGTTTTGACATTATTGACATGATGTACAGTGCCTTGCGAAAGTATTTGGCCCCCTGGAACTTTTCAACCTTTTGCCACATTTCAGGCTTCAAACAAAAAGATATAACATTTTACATTTTTGGTGAAGAATCAACAACAAGTGGGTCACAATTGTGAAGTGGAACGAAATTTATTGGATCATTTAAACTTTTTTTGTAATAATAAAACTGAAAAGTGGGGCGTGCAAAATTATTCGGCCCCCTTGCATTAATACTTTGTTGCGCCACCTTTTGCTACGATTACAGATGCGGTCTCTTGGGGGATGTCTCTATCAGTTTTGCACATCTAGAGACTCTTGAGGTTGGATGGAGAGCGTTTGTGAACAGCAGTTTTCAGCTCTTTCCACATATTCTCAATTGGATTCAGGTCTGGACTGTGACTTGGCCATTCTAAGACCTGGAGACCTTTATTTTTGAACCATTCATTGTAGATTTTGCTTTATGTTTGGGATCATTGTCTTGTTGGAAGATAAATCTCCGTCCTAGTCTCAGGTCTTTTGCAGACTCCAACAGGTTTTCATCCAGAATGGTCCTGTATTTGGCTCCATCCATCTTCCCATCAATTTTAACCATCTTCCCTGTCCCTGCTGATGAAAGGAGGCCCAAACCATGATGCTGCCACCACCATGTCTGACAGTGGGGATGGTGTGTTCAGGGTGATGAGCTGTGTTGTTTTTACGCCAAACATATCGTTTTGCATTGTTTCCAAAAAGTTGGGTTTTGGTTTCATCTGACCAGAGCCCCTTCTTCCACATGTTTGGTGTCTCCCAGGTGGCTTGTGGCAAACTGTAAACCAGACTTTTTATGGATATCTTTGAGAAATGGTTTTCTTCTTGTCACTCTTCCATAAAGGGCAGATTTGTGAAGTGTTGGACTGATTGTTGTCCTATGGACAGACTCTCCCACCTCGGCTGTAGATCTCTGCAGTTCATCCAGAGTGATCATGGGCCTCTTGGCTGCATCTCTGATCAGTCTTCTCCTTGTTTGAGATGAAAGTTTAGAGGGACGGCCGGGTCTTGGTAGATTTGCAGTGGTCTGATACTCCTTCCATTACAATATGATCGCTTGCACAGTGCTCCTTGGGATGTTTAAAGCTTGGGAAATCTTTTGGTATCCAAATCCGGCTTTAAACTTCTCCACAACAGTATCAGGGACCTGCCTGGTTTGTTCCTTGGTCTTCATGATGCAGAACCCTGAGACTATCACAGAGCAGGTGCATTTATACGGAGACTTGATTACACACAGGTGGATTCTATTTATCTTCATCAGTCATTTAGGACAACATTGGATCATTCAGAGATCCTCAATGAACTTCTGGAGTGAGTTTTCTGAACTGAAAGAAATGGGCCAAATAATTTTGCACGTCCCACTTTTCAGTTTTATTATTACAAAAAAAGTTTAAATGATCCAATAAATTTCGTTCCACTTCACAATTGTGACCCACTTGTTGTTGATTCTTCACCAAAAATGTAAAATGTTATATCTTTTTGTTTGAAGCCTGAAATGTGGCAAAAGGTTGAAAAGTTCCAGGGGGCGAATACTTTCGCAAGGCACTGTAGATTTAAAAATCTGCATGGCAGGTTAATTTTAAAAAAGTGTACATGAGATTTGTCTAATCTCATCCACTTTGCTGTGACTGTATTACACTGCAATTTTTCTGCACAAAATCTGTGCAGAAAAACAGTGCTTAATCCACACCGTGTGCAGCCACCTTTAGGGATCATGCACACGGCCATTGGTCAGCCATTCCGTGCATTGGGGACCGCCATTTGCGGATTTGTGCGGATTCCGCAGACGGATCCAGTAATCCGTCCGCACCGGAAGAAAAAACAAACCATGTTCTTTTTTTATTCTTTTGCGGTGCGGAGGAACGGAGCGAAACCACGAGTGCTTCCGTGGCGTTCCATGCCTCTGTTCCGCTCTTACCTTCCAGACGGCAGACCCATTCAAGTGAACGGGTCCGCATCCGTGATGCGGGGTGCACACGGCCTGTGCCCGTGTATTGCATATTTTTGTGCTGCAAATCCGCAGCTTTGTAGAGTAGCAGCAAAGTCTGATGAGAATTTCAGAATTCTCATCCACATGTTGTGTAAAAGAAACACAGCAGAAAAGCTGCGGTATTGTGGATTTGAAATCTGCAGCGTTTCTGGAGATTTCACCCTTTTCAAAGCAAAGAATGAAACTGCGTCTAATCTGTAGCTTTTCTGCTACAAAATCCTCAGCGTGTGCACGCACCATTTGAACAGCCACATATGAACACAGCCTGGAAAATGCAGTGGAAAATTCTGCCGTGGTTTTTGCTGTGTTTCCTCCTCAAAAGCCGCATCGAAAAATGGCGGAAAAGCCAGCAGATTTCACCCTCCCCATTGGAAAGGGTCAAATCCACTGGATAAATTGACAAGGTGCGGATTTCAAATCCGCACTACCGCAAAAAGCTGCGCATGCAGCATGTGGATGAGAATTCTCATCTGAAATTCTCATCCACTTTGCTGGTACCGTACAACGCTGCGGCAAATCCACAGCTAATCAGTCACGTGTGAACCTAGCCTTACAATGTCAACTTTGTATACACTTCTATAACCATCCCAATTGAGCATAATCCAGCACCTATCAGGTCTACGCGATTCCAGATTTCTGATGGGCGCTGAATTTCCGCTCCCTAGTGCTCTTGATCGGAAGAATTTTCCTACACTTTCTGTATGATTCGGTTTTTGCTTGTTATCGCACATGACTGTCAGAGCCAGGAACTTTCTCCAGTAGTAATACATTTTTATTTTTCCTCCCCGGACTCATTTGGTTCGCGGCCAGTGAAGCGAGCCAATAAATGGCAGATCCGTAAGCCTCTTAAGATACTGTAAACGCGTTACTTCTTCTCTCGAAAATAAAGTTATGGCTCTTAAAGTCTTCGTCGTGGATCGTATTTCTGGAACATGCCTCATCTTAGATGTTTCCACACTCAACGCCGCTTCAGCTTCCCTGGGGCGTTAATTTCCTTTTTAAAATGGATGAAATATGTCATTCTTTTTTGTCAAACTGCGCCGTCAGCAGGGACCGAAGCAGCCGCCCCTAATCTCCCAGGCATCCATAAAATGAATGACTCACTCAATTTGAAAAGTCGCAGGGAGGTGCAATTTGCAAAAAGTGATAGGTTAATCTCTGTGTCCACACAGATCAGATGAAATTGTTGTAAGGTTCCATCAGGCGCGGCGTTCGTGACGGGCCGGGGGGGAGGACATCCTACTAACCAAGAACAAGCCTTTAATGCTTTCCAAATGTTGCCTTTCTTTCAGTGACAATTTGCATTGTGATCGTGCCAATGTTTTTTTTTGGAAAATACAAGAGAAAAAAAAAAAAAAACGACTGGCGTATTTTCAGGTTTCATTAGATTTGGTGTGAAAATTAATTGCGCTAGCCTGCTGGGATCACACCTTTATGGTTTATACGGGAAGGTGATTAATTCCATGTTTTCTCACACATATAAAATATGACAGCCGGTTGGGAAACTGGAGTTCGTGCTGCACAGGAATCCGGACTACAATGGTGTGTTTACTGCGTCACGAGGATTGGCTATTTTTATCTTGATCTGGTCACGTTTAGATGGGTATAGAATGTGAAAGGGGGTCGCCCCCATCAGGACGACCCCCAGGCTTTTAGGGCGTATGGATACCATAGGAGAAATGACATTGCTTGGGACCAATCGCTGGAAACCAAAATGGACAACTGCTAGCGAGCTGCGGGTCTTGTGCTGGGACTGACAGCAAAATCAGTGGAGAAATTCGTCGGCAGCTTACGCGTTTCGAGTAGGCACTGCTCTTAGGGCTCATGGACACGACCATATTTTATTTCCGTGTCCATTCCATTTTTTTTCTTTGTGTGGACTGTATGCGGAACCATTCATTTCAATGGGTCTGCAAAAAAATGGAAGTTGTTGCGTGTGCATTCCGTTTCCGTATGTCCGTATTTCCGTTTCGCAAAAAAAATTGTACATGTCCTATTATTGTCCGCATTACGGACAAGAATAAGACTGTTCTATTAGGAGCCAGCTGTTCCGTTCTGCAAAATACTGAATGCACACAGATGTCATCCGTTTTTTTTTGTTTTTTGCGGATCCGTTTTTTGTGGACCACACCTTTTCTTTCTTTTGACACTAACTATTTAGTTTCTTTTAATCAGATAATTAATAAACGTAATTTTAGGAGTCACTTATTTCTGCTTATTTTCATTCCTTATGAATCATAGCTGTGAATAAAGGGAATCTGTCACCAGGACGCTGGGTATGACTGCAAGCCGCGGTCATGTGTCGCTTGCTACACGGCTGATCTGCATTTCAGTTCCTGCAAAGCAGCATGGGCTGCGGCCGTCTCTGATTAATGAAGACCGTGCTGTTCGGTGGGTCTGTATTGTTATTGGTTGCTCTTATTTGAAGGTGAAGCACAGCCATTAAAGGGGTTCTCCAACACCTATAATGTCCAGAGGCGGACTGGGAATTTAAAGTGGCCCAGGAAAAAATACTAAAAGTGTCCCCGTTTTGTAGTTGGGTCCAAATTGATGGAAGGTAGGTCCTCCAGTACCATATTGTGGCACATTATACCCCCCAACAGAGCCAAATACCACAGTCCAGCACAAAATACATCCCCAAAAACTTCCACTGGCCGGCCGTGAGGAGTGCTCAGGCTGCCCCCTGGGCATCGGCCCACCGGAAAATTTCCCTGTAAGGTCTATGGCCAATCCGCCCCTGATAATGTCCCCCCTAATGCCCGAGCCCTTCATATACTTCCCTGGCACCCATGTCACTCCTGATGCCCGCACGACCACCACGGCATCTCCCCGTTGCGCAGATCAAACATCCGGCGATGGGGGGGAGTTGGGGGCTGGATGTGAGCCAATAGCAGGCCATGATGGGGACAAGCCTTCCTAAAAGGGGTTTACTCCCAGGGCCTTTTGGACCCAAGCCCCAACATGGCCAGACCTGAGGAGGGAATACTTATCTGATCCCCAATGCTGGGTCCGTCTCTCCACCGCTGACACAGCAGACTCTGGTCTCCCGGTTTTTCAACAGTCACGTGGCGGCTGCATTCAATGACTGTCCCCATGCAACATATCCCCATGCGTCACGTGACTCAGTGATACGATGCATGGAAGACATGTCGCCACTGCAGCCAGTCATTGGCTTCAGCAGCCACATGACCTGTGTCAAACCAGATGTTGAAATGCGGAGACTGTAGATCTGCAGTGGTGGTGGGAGAGAGGAGACACAACCCAGAAGCAGGGGTCATGTCAAGTATGATTCCCTCTGCAGGTCCATTCATGCTGGGGGTCTACCCATAACTCCCCATGGGGTGAACAACCTCTTTAAGAACCAGGACAATTTTTGTGTTTTTTCCTCCTTTCCTTCCAAGAGCCACAGCATTTTAATTTGCCATTTTAATTTTTAATGGCACTATTTAATTTACCATAACTTGTATTGGAAAATGGAAAAAAATTATTTGTAAGGTGAAACTGAAAAAAAAAAACAACCTAAAAACACCATTCGCCAATGTTTTTCGTGTTTTGTTATTTTGGAGTTTACTATGACAAGGGCGACTTTATTCTGCCTGAAAGTATAATTTTACTGCTATAATAAAATCCTTTCTTTGCATTGCCATATTCTGAGACTCATCATTTTTTTTCGTCTACAGAGCTGCCTGAGGGCTCATTTTTGCGGGATGAGCTGTAGATTGTATTGCTACAATTTTGGGGTACGTGCAACTTTAGATCGTAGATCACAGTCCCTATTGATTGTGGCATCTGAGGGGTTTAAATAATAGGATCGGAGTTAACTCCAATCCCTATCATTGTGGATGGGCAGCTCCTGTATTAGGGTCCAGTCACACATCCGTATGAATGGTTCTGCATCCGTTCCGCAATTTTGCAGAACGGGTGCGGACCCATTCATTTTCAACAGGGGCCACAAAAGATACTTGCTGTCCGCATCCTCACTTCCGTTCCGTGGCCCCGCAAAAAAATAGAACATGTCCTATTCTTGTCCTCAGCCACGGACAAGTTAAGGTATTTCTAAAGGATCCGCAAAACACATGCAGACGTGTGAATGTGTCTAGCGTCTTTTTCTTCCCATTATTTCTTTTTGTCCACCCTCATGAGGTGCTCACACATACTCAGCTCCATCCTTTCATTTTCACCTGCCTATCTACTGTTAAAAGCTGTGACAGTAAAGCTGCATGCACACGACCATATGTATTTTACAGTTTGCAAAATACGGATACTGGCCACGTGCATCCTGTACTTCCCTCTGTCACCGTTACAGAAATGGCTATTTTTGTATTCAAAATGTACAAGAATAGGACGTTCTGTCATTGGCAGAACTGCCACACTGACGTGGACAGCACACTGACGTGGACAGCACACTGACGTGGACAGCACACTGACGTGGACAGCACACCTGATTAGGACACGCAGCACTGACGTTGGACAGCACACTGATGTGGACAGCAC